>CM046658.1:68444494-68487048 GCA_025594165.1 Tamias sibiricus | reverse complement strand
TGCACCTAAAAGTCTCTCTTTGGCCATCTTCTGCCTGTCATTGTAATACACTGCTTCTAGGGCTTGTTAATTTCACCTGCACTTTTGGGCCTGTCCCATGCAGGAGCAGAGCTAGCCTTGGGGTTCCATAGAAAGCCCCAGGTGGAGTTACAGATGCTGAGCAGCTGGTGTTTGGAAGATGTGTGCAGATGTGGTGAATGTGGAGATCATGTAGGAAGACACTGACAGCATCTGTTACAAACACTGGGTCAGAGAGATAAGTTCAAAGATCTTGGATCAATTTCTGTTTGGCAGCAGAATAAAATAATATTTTACACTGAGCGATAAGTCTTACAGACAGAATTATAAGGCAAATGTTACATAAAGCAAAATTACCTTTGGAAATATATTAGGAAGATGTCATTCTAGAGACTGACGTACATTATCTCAATAGATCCAACTTCTAGGGTTTATGTTCAGCTATGGAACAGAGCACTGTTAATCTGCAGTTGAGCAACAGATGAGGTGGTTGGCTTGCATTTGGGAGCAAAGTTGTATTGAAAAAAATGCTATTTTTAAACATTGGAATCACACTCATTTTTGTAGAAGCCCATGAGAACTCAGGACTGAGGAAAACACCATAAAACTCTTGTTTTCACACTTAATTTAGGCTTGTGCTACTTGAGTGGAATGGTGAGTGAATAACTGTACTGTTAACTATCTCTCTCTCTTTCTCTCCCATTCTCTTTCTCCTGAAGACTGAAGGTAATTATGTGCATCTTAAATATGCCTACGATGTGACCTCATTTATGTATAAAGATGAAATTGAATAGAAATCATCAATAGGTCCAATCTTTGGGTATAACTGGAAAGAGTTGTATCCTTGGGAAGTGGAATGGATTCCAATCATCTTCCTAGCTATCAGTTAAAGCCCTTTTTTAATGACCTAGGCAAGTTTCAGTAAAACTAGACCGATATAAAGAATTACCTACCAAAAGGTAAAGTGCAGACTCATCTCTTCAAGATAAGGTAAAAGCATTAGAAACTCAAACATTGCTATTTTATAGTGTTATGGTTTGGATGTGACGTGTCCTCCAAATGCTCATGTAGGGGACAATGCCAAGAAGGTATAAAGAGAAATGGTTGAATTTTGAGAGTCTTAACCCAATCAGTGAATTAATCCCCTGAGGGGACTGACTGAGTGGTAACCAAAGGGCAGGTAGGTTGTGGCTGGAAGAAGTGGATCCCTGGGGCATGCCTTTTGGGTATATAATTTGTATCTGGTGAATGGAGTCTCTGCTCCCTGATCATCTTATGAGCTGCTTTCCTCTGCTCCACTTTTCCACCAAGGTGTGCTGTCTCACCTTGAGCCCAGAGGAACAGAGCTGGCTGTCTGTGGATAGAGACCTCTGAAACCATGAACCCTAAGCAAAAATTCCTCCCCTAAAATTGTACTTGTCAGGTCTTTTAGTCACCACAGTGAAAAAGCTGACTAAAACATACGGGTAAGATGTAGAGGTAACTGCAGATCTTAATCCAAACCTTATTTCCATGAGCAGGCATTAGAAGAAAACAGATTAAGAGTAGGAATATAGAAAAACAACACAAATACATGGATCCCTTGTGATCATGTCTCAGCAGTAACTGTTGTATAGGAAGTCATCTAATTGATGGCTCTCCAGGAAGCAGACATTTCTCTGATAACCTCTTAAGAACCTCCACTGTTTTTAACACAGAATATCTACTATGCCATTTTGAGTTGAGCTCTAGCTAGGTCATAGAAAGAGAGCTGATGTGCTGAGGTGTTGGAACGCATGCTTCATAGAAGTCAAGACATTTGTTATGCTCATCATAGCATCCCCAGCGTCCACAGCAATTCTTGTTGCAAGGGGGGGAGTGTGGTTAAATAATGCTTGAAAGAACAAATGGTAGTTGGTGTATTAAGGTGATTTTCCTTCCTGACATCTAGGATTCCCCTATAAAAGACCTTGAAACTCATCCACAGGAAATGAGGTTTAGAGGTATTTAACAGGAAGAAGGTTGGGGAAAGCCAAATAGAACTAGATGTACAGCATGGAAAGAAATTTTTTGTAAGTGAAAAAGAGGATCCAGTGAGCCAAATTCCAGCAACAATGCTGAATGAGAGAAGGGACCTTAGATAGCAAAGCATGAGACTACACAACGCTGTTCCCCAAGCCCCATTTAAGGCCCCTCTTCTCCATGCCCACCAACATTTGTATATTTCCTTTTAAACATACCATCATATAGTGTTCTTTTTAAAAAAAAATATTTTATTTATTATTCTAAGATGTTATAAATGACAAGCAGAATGCCATTACATTTCATAATTACTCATATAGAGCACTTTTTTTTTAACAAATACGCTGGTTGCATAGCAAAGTATAATCACCACCATTCGTGACTTCATAACATGCCACTTAGGGTAATGATAGAATACATCTCATTCTAACCATCTTCTTTTTTTCCTTCACACCTTTTGCCCCCTCTCCCCTCTCCTCCCTCCCCATTGCGCCATTCTAGTATTTCCCTCTAAACCTCCTTATGCGCCTCCCCATCCCAACCCCACTGTGAATTGGGACTCCTGTATATCAGAGAAAACATTTGCCATTTGGCTTTTTGGGATTGGCCTAACATCACTTATCATTATGTTCTCTAACTCTAATTCATTTTCCTGCAAAAGCCACCTCTCTGCAATTGGAAAATGCAGACCATATTGTGTTTCTTATTTATTTAGGTAGACTTAGCTTTCATTTTTTAGTCTCTGAGATAACTGCTCCAGTAACCCAGCTCAAGGGAGAGACATTATAGGACATTCAGCTTCTTTCTAGATTTGCACATAAATGCTGCCCATGAATACGCTATGATGATCTTTTCCAAGCAGATTCCTGTTTTCTCATGTGCTATGCTTGTTGCACCCTGTTTCTCTGCTAGAAATGCCTTCAATCTGCGTGCCTGTTTGCAAACTCTACTCATCTTTATATCTCAGCAAACACACTGTGTCTGCTGTGAAGCCTCTGAGTTGGGGACTCTCTCCCTGAGTTTCCACTGCCTTGCACTTGTTGTGATTGTGTTGTGACACCATGCTAGGTACTTGTTTGCCTTCAAGGCTGTTACTGGAACCCTTTCAGCCCTGTCTCAGTCATCTCCATCATGACTGCTGGAGATTCTGCCATGTTCCAAGACTTACCATAAAGCGCATTTCCTATGAAAAAATGCTTGAGCAATCAACTAATTTGTGTCTTATGATAGTATGAGAGAAGGAAGTGATCTATAGTTTTAAAACCTTGGTCCTGGATTTAGAGAAGTTTAGTGTACATGTTGTCTGAGGACATACTTTCATTTCCTGCTTAGAAACCTCTGCCCCTGCTGTCTTCAATTCACACCATCATCTCTGGATGTGCATTTTATGAATACCTATCTTTTTTTTTCTCTTTTCTTCTGTCTCATCAATGGAGATGTGGGAGTAGACAGAATAAATGGTGCATGAACTTCTGGAATCACATGAAGGAGAGATCTTGGTTTCATGGCTATGGTATTTAGGCTTGTTCTCAGAGTTATATGGTAGCTCTTGTAACTCTCATGGTCTCTAGCTCTATAGCTCCTAAGTCCTGTGGAAAGGCACTGGGGTTTTCCATCTTTGGCCCCATGGATCTTAGTGCATTATTTTATGCTCTAAAGAGCATGTGAGATCACATGGATGCCTGACATATCCTTACTATCCTTGAAGGTCTACGAATTTGAATGTGAACTACCTCATACTGAAGGATGATAAACCTCTAATGGTTGGCTTCAGTGTTCAGTTTCTGACCCAGCTAACATCTAGAAGACAGGAAACATTAATTCTATCCCTTTTCAGCCAATGTTTGGATTTATGGCTAGAAAAGAAGTACTTTCATTCCTTGAAGCATTTACCTCGTAACTATTAAAATAAAGAACTATGGCTTTCTATCACTTAAAACTGGAGGGATTTATTGAGCTTAACCAAATGGTTATCTAAAATTAGCCATGTATTACACTTTTGCATTCCTTAGGATGCTTTATTCTTTTTGAAACATGATCACCTACCATATGTTATTCAGTCCCTTGAGTGACACAATGAAAGAAAGTGAGGGAACTATTATAAACTCGAGTGGTAGTTTACAAAACAAAAAAGAACATAGGAAGATCCTGTGACTTATCACAATCTTACACGCTATTTAGTGACAGAGCCAGAGCCATACCCAGGAGACGGCCCTTAATGATTAATATACAGATAGAATGTTCAGCTCTTAATGTGTGCCATGGCTTTTGTTTTGTGTGGTATGTGTATTAACTTATTGCATCCTCAACATCCTTGTGGGAGAATCTTATTTGTTTACCCCTTGACTTGGTCATGTTCCTACATGTGCTCAATTCCATGTGGGTGGAAAGCCCAGCTCTGCCAACCCTAACACCATCAGCCAGAAGAAGCCTTGAGTATTTCCATGTCTTCCTCTGCCATCAACCAAGAGAAACCCACTCAGCGCAGGAGGAATGATGTTCCAGGCACACTGCTGCTGCTGGCTGACAGTAAGAAGCAAAAAGAGCTCCAGCTGTTGCAACCAGAGACAGAGAAGCACTTCCACCCCTGATACTGTATGTCTGCTGTACCTTAGCCTATTTGCAGATATGTAAGAATGAGCATTCTGTAAGTTGCTAAATTTAAGAGTGGTCTGTTTGTGTTATTAGGGAAATAGTTTACTGATAATATACTTAAGTCATGTTATTTTTTATTCCCTATGATTATGGATACAGAATGCATTGAGGCACAGAGAGCTAGGTTTAATTTACTTAGAATTGCTCAGCTAAGCTGGGGATCTAGGATTTTGAACTCATGCAGTCTCTCTCCAGAGCCAAATGTTTTAAAATTCCATATACTGTTTCTCTAACGAGTGAGACTAGTTCTAAAACTAAATTTAATATATTGAGGAATTCTATTAGAAAAGGGAAGCAGAAGGGAAATGTAGTAAGAAAAATTATTAGGGATTTTGAGTCAGGTATTCCCAAGTTCAAATCTCAACTCTACCACTTGTAATGTGGCATTATATAAATTATCTGATGACCATTAACTTCAGTTTCCTTATAAAAATTGTAAGGACTATATCACAACTATTAAATAAATTTTTAATTATTAAATACTTAATTAACCTTACTTGCTGATCACCTTAGGAGCTAGGAACTATTCTGGGTCTCAGTTATACCAAAATGAGTAAGACTACACTAAAATTGTTTGCGGTTCTAGAAACGGGAGGTAAGCCGTGAGATAAAGGATAAGGGACCTGTGTGGTGTGAGGGTCCTAATTTGTATACTAGTCAAAGTTCTCCCAGAGAACGAGAACCAACAGAATTTATTTGTTTATCCATTTTTATTTATTATAGGGAATTGGCCTTATGTAACTTCAAGAGTTAGGAGTCCCTAAGATCTGTAGTTAGCAAACTGGGGACCCAGGCATAGCCACTGGTACTGGTTTCCAGTGTAAAGTCAAAAGGCCTGTGAATCCAGAGAGCTCATGGTGTAAGTCTTAGTCTGAGATCCAAGTCCAAAACATTCCAGTTTCAAACATTCTAACTTAAAGATAGTCAGGCAGAGAGAAAATTCCCCCTTCTTCAGCATTTTTATGTTTAATCTTTCAACACACTGGATGAAGTTCACCCACAATGGGGAGAACAATATGCTATAACTTAGTCTACAATTCAAATATCAATCAATCTTAATTCAGAAACACCCTCATGAACACACCCGAGAATAGCTTAACAAAATATCTGGGTCACCCATGGCTCCTCAAGTTAGCACATAAAATCAACCATTACTCAATTTGGGAGGTAGTCTGGAAGGGCTTTCCAGAGGAGGTGGTATTTATATTGAGTCATATGGAACAGAAACATGTTTGAGAAGCATTAGGGTAACATATATTATGTAAGTGTTTGTTCATAACACTAACCTTCTTAGTCCTTCAAGAACTTCTAGGCCATAAAGCATGGAAAATCTTTTTTTTTCCCCCTTAGGTGCTGAAAACAGTGAAATGCTGACTCTTTTGCTGACGGTGTGAGGGTCACTGGCATGGTTCATTTGTAATTGCACAACATAATTCCATCCCAAACAGAATGCTTTTGATGGTGTTTTAAAATCTGCAATTGCTTTTTTACTTATGAGAGTGGATTTACAGTGAGTTATGTTATATAAGGTAATTCAACCTGACAAGACACACCACACTACACATTTGCAGACATAGTTTTTTTGTTTCTCCCTGGAGGAAGAAGCTGTTAGAATAGAGTGGTAATCGCTGGTAACATGATCAGCATTGGGGAGATTGATCACATCTAGGAAAGTGACCTCTTGGAGGATCTTTGCAAAAGGCACACCTTTCTCGTTGATTGATTACACATCAGGGTGACCATCCCTGGATGGGAAAAACTCAGTGTGGTCCTCACCTTCTGCTGGCACATGCACTTTTTCTGTTATTTTATATCTTCATACAAGATTGATGTGCAAAAGCTGTAGAGTAGGGGTCCCAAATAGTTGTACCATGAAAACACTACTATTCTGAAAAGAGAAAGAAGATTTTATTATCCACTAAATATAATTATGATAAGCCCAAATTGGACTGGTTATTCAATTTTAATAAATCCATGGAGGCTGATCATTCTGCTTAAGAAGGGGAATAAGATGTGTTCACAGAAGAAAGGCCACCCACTTCTCTCTACATCCAGACTCTGACATGTCCCGGGTTAGTGTTGCATGGGTATTTTCACTCTCCAATTTTCATTCCAGATCATTACTCTTTCACTTTTGTACAAAATCTCTGTTTATTGAAGCTCACTCCATCATCCACTCCAAATTGTCAGTGGTCATCATCATGTCTTACTGGGTTAGCTTTCCCCCATTCTTTTGAGAAATTGGCACTGGCTTCACAGCCTTTTACTTTACCCCTGTTCTTTCCCACTTAATTCCTGAGCCACTTCAGTGCATGCAGGACAGAGTCCATTGCAGCCTCTCTGTGCCCTTCACTGTCTCAAGCTCAAGGAATCTTCACCTTTGCTTTCTCTCTCCCAGTGATCACGTCATCACTTGCTTGTCATCACCTGAAAAAACTGTTTCCATTCTGAAAAATTGGTAATTTAAAATATTCTAGTCTCTGACCACTTTTCCCATCTTCCCCTTTCCCTATCTCTGTGTCTCCCTCTGTGATTCTCAATAGGTTTTGTCTCTCAAGCCTCCAGGGACTCTCTCACCCTCTTTACCCTATTCACTATTCCTCTGTCTGGCCCCCTCCTGTTGTCACTTCTGCGTGAAACATTTTGTTGTTGCTATTGATCCTTAAATTCCTTCGTCTTGTTTCCTTATGTCTATGGCCATCAGGAAAATCTTCAACTTTAGTATAAATCTGGATTTTTTTTTTTTGTCTCCTTTCTACTCAGGAAGATGGCATGTTACTAAAATAAAGTAACATGCAACTCTGAAAATTAATGCCATCTGTTATTAATACCAATTAATTTATGATCTCCAAACTCAAATGGATCAATACCGTCTAACAATCCTCCTGTGAGATTTCTCATCATTTTTTTTTCTCCTATTCTTAAAAATCAGCTTTTTCAAACCTTCTCCACTCTCTTCAAACCTCTGTACTTCCTGCCTTCTGCCTTTCAGCAGATGATTTTGGTTCTGAATTTATGAAGGAAAGACAAATATTTGGATTGAAATCATTTCAGAGTGCTGCCATCTTGCCTACAAACTCATTGCATTTGATGAGGTCTTCCTATGCTCTCCTATCTCTCAGTGAAAGTGGAACAGCACAACTGCGCATTTCATGTTAAATCTGGCTAGTTTTCTTGAATTCCATGCTCTTCCACTCCCGTCTTTATTTGCTTATCAGATATATGCAATTTCTCAGGCCAGAAACGCAAACTCTCATCTTTGATTCTTCACTTCCATTTCTCACATTAGTCAATCACTAAGTCCTGTCAAAACTACCTCCTGAATATTTCCTCAAATTTAATCTCTTTTTCTTCATCCTACTGCCACTGGGTTGCTGCAATAGCCTTTTTATAACCAGCCATTTGGCCTCCAGCCTTACCTCCATCCAATCTGTTCTTCATATCTTAGCCTGAGTGATTTTTCCAACATGTCAATATGAATCCTGTTGACTTCACTACTTAAAATCCTTCAATGTGCCACATTGCCTTTAAAATAAAGTTTTAAAGTCTGTAAGGCAGCTTGGGAGTCCTTCCTGTCTTGTCAACTTACCTGCTTGATTTCCCACAATGCCTCCCACCTCACCTTGACAGCTAAGCTGTTAAGTGACTTGAATTTCCACAAAATTTGATAAATCTGGTCTTTACTTTTGATCATTTTACATGTGGTTGTCTTTATCTTTCTTTAATCCCCTTCTTTTTTCCCACTTCTGGTTTCTACTTAGATGCTACCCCTTCTATGGACTTGTAACTTGACAATCCTTCAAGACCCCCACTTAGCTATTCCTCTAAAGTGTTTCTTTTGCATCTCCTATTTTGTTCAATTTTGCTCTTATCACACTGAATTTCAATCATGAGTTTACCTGTCCTCTGTTCTACTAGATGATGAGCTGTTGAAGGGTATTTTAGAAGTTGTCTTTTTAACTGGACTATCACTAGCAGCACAAAGTAGAGGCTCAGTAAATAATTGTTGGCAGAAAGATTTTTCAAGAGGACAATGACACATGTTCTTTTACTTCTTATTACTGAGTGCATAGAGGCATAGATGGTTGGCACCAGTCAATCTGCAGAAATAAAGAAGAAATGTAGGCAGCTCATTAATTACAGCATAGAAGCAAATTAAAAAATGTAATCATAGCAAATTTTGAGTTTGTCTTTATTTGAATATTATTTTTATTTTTCAGAGTTCAAAAGGCATCAGATAGTCTATGACATTGATCTTTATACACCTATCACTGTTACAAATGGGAAGCTCCTTTACATAGTTTTATTGGGGACAGGGTGAATAATAGGGGGAAGACAATCTCTTATTTTTGGAACCGTTTCATACCAGAAAAAATTTGCAAACATTTTGCTTAGATGTAGTATCTTATTTTCTTGCCAGGTGGTTAGGTTTCATTCAACAGTTGACATTTTATTAGAAATGTACTATCACAGATAATTTCCAGGAGGGCATTTTAAAATAGATTATTATATGGAAAGGGAATTTTCAAATACCCAACTCTGCACTTAAAAACTCCTGGATAAAATAGCAAGAGTGTAGTTGGGTCTAATGGGATCACTTAAAATTCTGTGTTGCAAAGTGTTGCTAAAGACAACTTTTAGTTCTCTCATAATTCCAGGGTTGCACCCCCACTCACTCTGCATATGTTTTAGTTCTGTTGCGGGGAGGGTATTTGACAATTGAGTAGTAATGAGGTTTAGTGTGTACATTTTATTTAACCTTCTATCAGGAAGGCCAATTAAAATGTTACATCTGAAAAAGCACATATTCCAATTTCTGCCTAGGGATTGTAATACATTAACTTACGTCAAGACATGCATTTGCTTTATTCCCTTCAATTAATGACATTATCCCAATTTAATTTCTCTTGGGCTAGTTAGCTCTCCTCCTCAAGGCCCAGTGATAATATACCCCAAACCATGGATTTGCATCCCACAAAGAACAGTATTTGTATTCACTGAACAGAGCATGAAACAGAGCCTTGCCTATGTCTATTCATTGAATAGCCCTTTTTCAAACTGTAGCCAAAAAAGTAAAAACTGAGTTGGATAGATTTTTTTTCAAGTTTTTTTTTTTTTCCTTCTGAAAAAACAAAAAACCAAAAAATACATCAAACATCCTGGCCAAGAGGTAAATTTGCTGTAACTAGAACCCTTTCTTAGTAACTGAGGTTTCTGTTAGATCAAGGCAGGTAAAGAAAAATGAGTCAATCCTGCTCACAAGAATTCTAGGGAACTTTATTGTGCTCACAGTGACACCAGGATCATAAAAACAAGCAATGTGACAAAGTAAGCCAATTCTAAAGCAAAGTTTTTTTCTATAACATATTTTCTGTGATTTATTGAAACACAAAAAATTGTGAAAATTAAATAACAATAACTAAATGTAAAAGTACAGACTGAACAGCCATGCAAAGGAGAGAGGAAGCTGGACATGTATGATGTCACTCTAGCAGAATCCAATTATGCCATGTATGCCATAATGTCAGTCTAACAACTATCAATTACATGGTCTAATCATTAGGCAGCTTTTGGATCTCGCCTTCAGTCATAGCCCCATTAGCTCAGACTGCCATAACAACATACCACAGACTGCATGACTTAAATAACAGAAATCTGTTTTCTCACAGTTCAGGCAAGATTCACTTTCCAGGTAAGGGTTCTCTTCCGGGCTGGCAGATGGCTGCTTTTCTCCACTTGTGGCCTTTCCTCTAAGTGTGCATGCATGAAAGAGACTTCTTCCTCTTACAGAAAACACCAGTCCTATTGGATGAGGGCTCTACCTTGTTGACCTAATTTAATCTAATACTTCCTGATAATCTTACCTCCAAATACAGAGTTACATTGAAGGTTAGGGCTTCAACACATGAATTATAAGGAGATACAATTCTGTCCATAGCAGGCCCTCAAAAACCAAACCAAAACAAAACAAAAACAACTAAGATAGATTATTAGAAAATAAGGAATCAATGTACAACCCATGTATAATAATAGGTTTTTGAATGAAGAGGGTAGAGCTTATATAAGCCAATTGATTTTCTTATTGAACAGTTGAAATTAGAATCCCCAATTCAACTAAACCATTTTTTTTTAAGCAGTGTTACTTCTGAAACTTCACTGTTTATGCATGAAGATGGAGATGTACCATCCAGATCCTCTTTCAAGGAAGAACTTGCTGCTGAGCTGCTGGGAGTATTGCCTGAAGGTTAGACTTCAGTGGTCAGCAGGAAATGCCTCTGCTGTAGAGAGCCCCACACCAGGGACACTTTTTCCCAGAGCAACCAAACTCCAATGACCGATGATGGCAGAGGTATTAAGGGACTGCTGTTATCTAAACAGCCCCCGACAGCTCTCAGAGTTCCAAGGCTGTTGGAGGGTTGCCATTGTAAGGACACACATCCTGATGCCAGACTCCAGTCAGGACCTGCTTCCTTTAAGAACCTAACCTGTAAAGTTTAATCCCATTCCACAGAGCTCATTATGATGAAGGGTGATCAAAACCAAAAGAAAGTGATTTACATCTCTATTGATATCTAATTTTATAGACTGATTCATTTGAGTCATTGCTATTTCCAAGAATTTATTTCTTTAGTGTACAAATGCATGTATGTAATTTTTGTAAAAAATTGTAATGTATAAACATTGTTTACCTGTTTTTGACTAAATCATAGCTGTATTTCTTCCATGTCAGTACATTAATTTCATTAGTATGTAGATAGCTTCAACATTTTATGCCCCAATTTTTTTTCACAGCATTTATTAAGGTAAAATCAACAATTAAAAAATCATATATATTCAAAGTATATGGTGTGGTGTGATATTTTGAAATAAGTATTACATATGTAATGATTAGCATAGTTAAGCTAATTTACATATCTATCACTTCAGCTAGCTACTGGTTTATGTGTATATGGTAAGAATACTTAGGACCTACTCTCAGCAGATTACTATTAACTATAGTCAGCATGCTGTATTTTTGGTCTTCAGAACTTATTCATCTTATAACTGTAAGCTTATATCTTTTTGACCAACATATTCCTTCTCTCCAAGTCCTTAACACCTGGTAACCACCCTTCAACTCTGTTTTTAAGAGCTTTTCAGATTTTAGATTTCACATGTAAGCCAGATCTTGCAGTATTTGTCTTTCTGTGTTTGGATTATATTTTCACTTGGCGTAATGTCTTCCAGTTTCATCCATGTTGTCAGGAATGACAGATTTTCCTCCCTTCTTAACGCTGAATAGTATCCCATGTCATATATTTATGTATTCGTCTATGGTATTTTCTTCACCCATTTATACATCAACAGACCCTTAGGCTGTCTTCATTAGGGTGGCTATTGTAACTAACACTACAGTGAACATGGGAGTACAACCGTCTCCTTGAGAGAGTGATTTCATTTCCTTTGGTTGTATATACTTAAAAGTGAGATTGTTGGATCATATGGCCTTTGTAGTTTTCATTTTTTGAGGACCCTTCCTCCTGAAATTATACATGTCTCTTCAGTATATTATAATTTGGTCCTCTGCACTCCCTGCCCCTCTTTGTCTGGTCTTTTATGATATTACAATAATTGAAGGGTACAGGCCAGTTTTTCCACAGAATGACCTTCAATTTACATTTTTCTGATTGTTTTCTTCCTCGTTTGTTAATATTGCACAGATGCTGGTGTCTTCCAAGATTATTATGTCAGGAACCACACATTTTATCAGTTTGTCCCATTGATAATGTTAATGTCCACTAGATTTCTCCATTGTAAAGACCCTCTTATAAGAAGCAAACCTTGATAAAGATTTATATAGGTTAGAACTCCTCCTTTCTCATCTAAACAATTTCTTTATATTTTACACTTCAGCTTATTTCCCAAAGTTGTACTAACCCAAATCCCATGACAAATTAATGGGACATTATCAAAAGATCTGGGGAAAATGAAGTTATAAATGTGACATTCATTCTCAACTTGGAAATGTTTGTCCTTAAAAGCACCATACAGTAATCTTATCTTCTTATTGTGGCCTTTTGTCATTTTATGACATGTAGTGTCTACTCAAAAGTACTTGGAAAATTTCTCTCATGGATCTGAGCACGGCTAACCCCTTGTCGTCCAAGATATTGCCTCTATGTGTATATGTCCTCCACAATGTCCAGTAAAATGAAAGAGATCAGATGGACTCAACACCCCATAAATTCTGCTATGTCAAATGGGGAAGAGTGGTCAGGAAGGTGGATCTCAAAAGGTAAGAAACACTGTGAGGCAGATTATCCCACGTGGCTCTCTCCAAAGTTAGAAAAATGAAGAATACTAGAGATGGTATTATGAATGGGAAAAAAAAAAATGGCAATGGGCAGGGCACAGAAAAGAAAACAAATTGCAATTTTCTGTGACAAACTCATCCCAGTTCCAATAACATTTGAACCAGTCAGTTTGGATATAACATTCTGACTTCTTCCTTTTGTCACTGTTTGAGGCTGGACAGACTTCTAAATTAATCTCCCTAAGCTTCATTTCCTCATCTATTAAATGGTGATAATAACAGCTTTATTGTACTATTGCTGGAAGGATTGGTAATGTTGGATGCTGAATTCTTAACTTCCAATAGGTATTAAACAAATGGTACCTATTGTTTATCAATAACTATTAGCAGTGACCTTTTCACATACAGACAATATTCACATTAAACATTATCTGATTCAATTCTCACAAAAGAAATTATAAATAAGAAGTGCAGGGGTTGGCAAGATTAGCAAAATTAGCAGCCAAATCACATTGAGAAAACCTTCAAGCTGGGACCTAAACCCATTCACTATACCAGGTTAAAACAAGAGTGAAGCAACAGTGTCATCTTCCTACAAGAAAACAGTTATTTTTTAGAGTTATTTTGTGCAATGCTAATACTAATTAAAGAAAAAATGTCAATTTCTAAATCAAAGAAAACAAATTTTTAAATAAAATTGCAGGAAACAATGTTTCTTAGAAGCAAAACAATTATCTCAAAATTTTCTCATAGAAGATATCATCCCCTGATATGTGTCTAAAGACCAAACAATTGTTCCTTTGTCTTTCTGAAAGGCTACAAGACGATGGGTTTTAGAAACATGATTATTAGATGTTCTGCTGCTTGGCAGAAGTTCATGATCATTATAGAATAAATCGCTCTGTTTGGCTTGGTGGGCACTTGTTTGTACTTAGATGAATTAATTAATTATGAAAATGATACAGTATGCAATTATTTTAATATATAAACTATGTGCTGGACTGTGCCTCTATAAAATGACTTGTGTCTACATGATTTTTTAATCTATTAAAAGATAAGTAAATAAGTATATGTATAAATAAATCAAATAAGTATTAATTGAGCTTCTACTATATGATTTGTACTGTGCTAGGCTGGAAATTAAACACACAAAAAAATACTCATTGCTTTCAAAGTGATTGCAGTTTGTTGGAGGAAAAGAATGAGTAGATAAATTATATCATGCAATGTATACAAAAGAAGTTCAATAAAAAACTAGTTTGTGATATATGTCATAAGAAGCAAATAAAAATTCTCCATCATTTCAGGACTCCAGAGCATCAATTAATGTCCTACTTATTTTTCTGCAAATAGCTGAGGGGTGTCAGTGAGGATTATGTACCTTCAGAATAGCTTTCTAGCTCTCTGGATCAACCACCGTGCTGAGCTGTGGGCCTCTGGGTACTTCCCTGCCTGCAGTCATGTTTCTATATTTGTTGGAGTTGATTTTCTGCAAAGAAAACAGCAATAACTTCTAGTCCAATCCAAGGCCACCTTACATGTAGTCTAGGGATGTTTTCTTTGATTCAACTTTCGAAAGAGTTTTATGAAATTATGAGCCATACAACAAAGTAAAAAAATTTTTTTTCCATTCAAGACTTTGATCTCCATTGAGTTGCTTTTCACATTAGATAAAGATAGTACTGGATGAAGGTGCTCATTGAAAGTCAGAATGATGTTCAGAGGCCATCAAGATGGTTCTGGTACTTGGACAAATGTGATCATTCAGTTTGATTTTTGTTCCTGATCATTTGCTTTGTCAAGCTGTCAGAATCATAGGGTTTCTATATCACAGCTCTTTGTGGTTTATAAAACATTTTATTCATTATTTACCTCCTCTAATACAATAACACTGTAAAATAGAGTGGGTAGTCTTTTCTGCCTTTCTGACAGATGGAAAAACTGAGAGACAGCAAGTTTATATATAGTTTGTTCAACACCACATAAAGAATGCAGGCTACATTGCAACAGAACCCAAACCTGGTGATTCAGGATCCAAAATCTTTGCTCTTTTTACCAACTTTATGCTGTGGTGCCTGTTCTACATGTTCCTTTTTTTTTTTTTTTTTTTTTTTTTTTTTTTTTGGTATACTCTCCTTTTTTCCCTTTATTTCTTCTCTTTCTATTCCTTTCTTTCCTTTCCCACTATGTTCTCCATTCTCTATTGTTAGTCTTTCCTTTCTTTTCATTCCTCTCCTGGCCTCCTTTTTTTATTCTTCTGATTGAAATGTTTTAACTAGACTCACACTGGCAAGATGAGTAAAGACTTGCTTGATCAAACTGCTCCTTACGATTCAAATCAGCAGGGCTATCCATTTCAAAGAGATCTTTATGAGAGATTATGTGTTTTGTAAAATCAAAGACCAGGATATGTAGAATACCTGGATTAGAATGGAACTTCATTTACTTTTGTTCTTTACTGAGCATTTGATCTCCCTTGGACCTGATCTTCAAGTCTGTAACAGGCAGGGGGACCTGACAGCCAAGGAATCAAGGAATACTTCCAAGGAAAGAGTGAGAGAGAGGTAACATGGACTTTTACATGTTGACTGACATTGTAAACAGCTCCCAGTTCTCAATATTGTTTTCTGTCTGCACCTGCCCATTTCTGGGTAAGTCAGATCAAGCAAGGCCAACTAGAAATATCCGTGCATAATATAAATAATATGTGTTATATATGTGACAAAGATGGTAAGAACATGACTGTTGCTGGTGCTGTGTAAACTAGAAGTCTAAGAAGAAAAACTAGAAAGTAGGAGATTGAACAGAAAAATCCTCTAAGCACAGTGCAGTATTTCCATTCCTCTTTTCTAAACTTAAAAGCAATACACCTTCTATTTCTACTTCCTATTTTGTTCCTACCTCTTTAAAATAAAGCACTGTTGGGATTTGAAAACTATTTTTGGAACTAATGGAGCATGCAATTTACTTGGGTAACATGAAGAACATTTAGTCTCCTTCTCTCCAGAGTTCCAGAATTGTCCCCTTTGGAGTTTGCAACTCAACCACCCATCTGTGCATTCAGTCCTCAGAGACCAATATGAAACCAAAGAAGATAAAAAAGTCTTTGGAAGTATTTGTGTTTTTGAACATTAAACCACTGGTTCTAGAGTCAGAAAAATTCTGGATTCTGCCTCCAACATCTACCTATAGTACTCTGTGACCCTGGAATAAACAACTTGAGTCCTTTGCAATATACTAACCTGCAAAATAAAGAGACTAGGCTAAGATAAAACCTTTGTTTTTGAGGTATTGTAGGTATGGTCTGTGTTTTCAAAGCCTTGAAATGCCAAAGGAAATGTAGTAGGCCACTTGGGTAGATGGAAATCACTTTCCAGTTTATCTTTCGTTGACTTTTACAATAACATTATAAGTAGAACAGATGTTTTTATGGATTAATGAATGATTAGATATAAATTGCCAGAATTAATATTGCTTTTCTGTTTCCATTCCTGCTTCATTAACTGTCATTAGAGATATCACGTGACTTGTATTTTGCATGTGCTGTGATGTAATCATCCTGTATCTGTATTCCTTCCCCCACCAAAAGATACCCAAGCCTACCATTTGAATCAATGGGAGTGTGAAATTCATTTCCGGATCATCTCTTTAGGAAATCACAAGGTCACTGGCTTTCATCAAGAACATCGATGAGGAAAACAAGGTACTGGAATAGAGTGAGAAAGAGAGAGGCTAATTCCCCCTGCTCCCTGAAGTTAAATAGTTCCCTGCGGTTTCAAGTTCTGTTCTGTTCTGCTTTTAATTTAAAACCATTCTCTACCAGGCAACTGATTTTTGTAGTCTCTTGGGTGATTTTCTAAGACAGATTTCACTGTATTCTACCCTTGTGTGTGCACTTAGCTCCCATTAGCAGTAATGGGTGTTATGCATGTATAGCTCCCATTAACAATAATGGAAATTATGCATGTGCATCCAGAGGAAAGTATGCTCCACAATGTTGGAATTTTTTCAGGAGGAAAAGTACTCCTTATGCAGCATTTGGCTTTTGTTTTTGGTTCTTTATTGTGGTGACGATTTGTGCTGCAGAGATTGAACATGGTGTGAAAGAATGCCAGCTTCTCCATGTGCAATCTGTACAGTATTTTAAAAAATCTTGGCTTATAAATTTTTTTTGCGTGACTAAAATAACAGTCAGGAAAAACTTGTTAGAGAAGTAAAACAGATCCAGATAATTTCTTATGGGGTCAGGAGGGGGCTAAGTAAATCCCTTAAAGCTAGGAATTATGGTAGATAATATCACCTGTTTCAGGGTAATAAACATAGTGCAGATTTGAACAGATGGAGAAAAATAATTCTTCAAAAACAATGGAGTGCTATTTATGCAGACCATAATAACATTCCTTCAGATGGATGTGCTTTAACCCAAAGAGACAATTTTTCTATCATAATACATTGATTAAAAAAATGGTAGGCCAAAGGTGATATTACCCAAGGGGCTGTGAATCATTCGGCATATTAATTTTAGAACAAAATCATGCAAAAAAGAACCTTTAACTTTAATACGAAGTCAAGAATATGATTCATCTTCACATTTTTATGAGTGGCAGAATGCACTTAACACTTAAAAATGTTTTTGGATTGTCAAAGTGATGGCCTAAGTATTTGTCTCTTCTGAGAATGCCTTTTGCTGAATGTCCAATTTAATTGTTCATCTGTAAAGGGAACTGGTTTGTGTTTCATCTTAGATAACCCCTTGGCACTGCTTGGAGATGGAAAAAGTCAGAATCTGAGTAAGGCCTGGGCTTTGGTAATAAGAGAAAGGCGCATAAAAAGCCTTGGAGTGTGCATCTTGCACAGCCTTGGGGAGAGGTCCACCTGCGTTCAAATGCTGACCCTGTCGCTTAGGAATTTATTTGACTTTTCTGAACCTAAGTTATCTTGCTTGTAAAAATAATGGCTCATAATTCTCATCTTGTAGTTGTAAGGATTAAATGAGGTCTGAAATTGTATTAGGAGAACTATTATTAACAATTATTAATTGATTCAGGGAAATATAATTTGATAATACTAGAAATCAAGACATTTATCTAGCAGAGCAGGTTGACCAGATAATTAGCTCTAACATGTTGTATATTTTAAAACAATGCTTTTTTTTCATTATTTAACCATAAACATGATTGTTTTCACTTATACTTCTACTTTGGGGAAGGTTAAATGTATTACTCTTGGAAAAATAATCCTAAATATGCAGGCTGACACCTGCTTTGTTCTTCTACTACTTTATTCTTTACACTAACCAAAGTTAGACGATTATAAATTCTATTTTTTAAAAAAATATAGGTACACAAGGAACATAAAATAGTTTGAACAAGAACTCATAATTTCGTTCGTTTATTGCTTTATCACTGTGATATTAAATGTGCAAGAAATTTATAAATACTTCCGTTCTTTGCAAAGTTTATACAGGCATCCTTCAGTGTCTGCAAAAAAAATGTGTTCCAAGACATTCCTCCTCCCAGGATACCACAAATCTGTGATGTTCAAGTCCCTATACAAAATACTGAAGTATTTGCATATGACCTACACATAATAGCAAATGCAAGGTAAATGCTATGTAAATAGTTGTTGTACTGCATTGTTTAGGAAATAATTGTTTAGGAAATAGTGACAAAAAATGTCTGTACATATTTAGCAAAGTAAAGACACATTTTTTTTTTTCAATGCTGAGGCTAGAACCTAGGGCTTCACACATGCTAAGCAAGCACTCTACCATTTAGCTACATTCCCAGACCTAAAGATGCAATTAAAAATATATATATCTTCTATCCCCTATTTGCTTAATTCCTGGATATGGAACCCATGAATACAGAGGGTCAACTGTACATACATTCTGACTTTAATGTCTTAAAGGTATTGAAATACCTTGTAAAGATATAGATATGACCCATTCACTCAGTTGATTAACTAGTAGTCACTTAGAATGTTAACAGTGGAAGGAGAAAGAGACTAAGCGGCCACAGGCATGATTCTTAATCTTCATAGCCTTAATTTCTTCATATGCAAAATGAAAATGTTTATTGTATCAGGTTGGTTCGAGGAATAACTAATGTAACACATATCATAGTGGTGCCTAGCCAGCCTAGTTTCTCTGAGGAAGGTGTTGAGAATGGAATGAGCAGCCTTGAGGTACAAGAGCTGTGGGCTGTGGCAGCAGCACCACACCATCTTGGCTCCTGTGGAAACACTGTATTGGGAGGGCAGGTGGTCATGTGAATGAGGAAGACTCAGGTGATAAATGGTACAAGCTTTTCTGATTGCTTGGATTTTCCTAGCACCAGCATCACCTGTTGTAAGCATTGTCCTGGTGCCAGAAAGATGACGCTTCTCTCTAAAGGATCTCCTCTGCATTGCCCTCGGATGGGTGGTGCTATACATGGCAATGACTTCTTAACAAAATTCTCCCCCTTAATCCCTGATTTTTGGAAAGACTCACTTCTTGTTTTCCTACTAGGAAAATTACAATTATTGAAGAATGATTGGGGTCTCCATTTTTATGACATTTTATTTGTCAATCAGAATTTATGATTAAAACAGATAAAGAAATGAGATTCCCCAGAATTGATATAATCTAAGGTTTGGGTTAAAAGGAGACTATATAATTTTCCTTTAGTAAATAGTCAATTTTATGCCCTTATTGGTTATTTATTTATTTGGAAACACTCAACATAGCTTATAGACTCCTAAGAATCAGGTTTGTTACAGTTGCTTATAGATCTTTGCATGAAAATCTGCTCATGCTGATTTACTCCAGTGGAGACAGAGCCACTGGGTAAAATGTAATTGCTACCCTAATTATGCTCCATCTTGTTACCTTATTTCATTTTCCTTTTGTAGCACTTATTACCACCTGTTCCTATATGTTTTTTTCTTAATTGTTTGTCTTCACAAGGACAGTGACTTTTTTAGTCCTGCTATATCTCTGTGAAGGGAGCATTGTCTAGCATGCAAGTAGATATATGTTTGTTGAATGAAGTGGTTATGAACAATTGTTTCCTTTCAGTAACTCCATTCTCTTGGGTAGGGGCAGTGGGAGAAAGGGAGAAGAGGTTTCTATGGGGTTCTATCAGCAAGTCAGACAGCATGGTACCAAGAACTGACTCAGCCTGTTGGGCAGCAGATATAGGTATGAGTTCAACCTTTTCCATGACCTATGTAGATACTTCAGTTAATCTCTGAGATCTGTGCAAAATAGATAATACCACTTTCACAGGGTATTAAAGATCAAGCATGATAATATATTTCCTATTGTTTTGTGGACTGAAAATCTGAATTGATATTAAAATATGGTGTCACTGGAAAAAAAGACAAACATTTGGGACATTGTCTTGTTCTGCCTGCAAAAGCTCTGTGAGCTGGGGGCAAAAGTCTTTTCTAGGTCTCAATTTCTTCTCCTGGAAAGAGAGCTGTTATTAATG
Source organism: Tamias sibiricus (assembly GCA_025594165.1). NCBI lineage: Eukaryota > Metazoa > Chordata > Mammalia > Rodentia > Sciuridae > Tamias > Tamias sibiricus. The sequence continues at coordinate 68,466,606 of CM046658.1, read as the reverse complement.
ATCCTGAACATGCTATCAGCTATGAAAGTCCATATCACTAACGGCTATATTTTTCTTTCCATCTTCCTTCCTGAATTTAGAGATTATGTAGGCGTTCCTCCAATTTCTATAAAAACACCATAAAGGAAATTTAATGTTAGGTGTTTGCTTCATTTTCTTATCACCATTAGGCATTGTCCTACTTAGAGTGACAAATTCACCATCTAACAGTGCTCAAGTTTTCAGTATCTTTTACTACTACAGCCCAGAGTAGTTATGAGGAGCACCTTTTCCCACATAATTACTCCCATTGACGAGAGATTCAGCACATTTGACAGAGGTGGCTTGCTGTGTTGGCAGGGAGGGTGCCTGGTTATACTGGAGTCCAGCCTTGCTCATTCACATTATTCTGCCTTTGGAAGAATGTATCCTCCACCCCCCACTAAATGTGAGAAAGAAAAACTGCTTTGCCCGTTATAGCACACTCCAGTTACAAGATTCTCTGAGGAGATCATGACAGCCCTGGGCTGGATTTGTGGGTGAGCTGTGCTTACTAGGTCACATCTTACATCGTAGACTGATGCAACTTACTGTTCATACTGACTGTCCTGGGGCTCTCTACCCAGGGCATATCTGGCACCTACCCCCAGGTGGTAGGAACTAAGTTCAGGGAAGAAGCTGCTCTGTATGGAGGGCCTTGATAACATGCAAGGTATGTTATTAATTGGCAAGGAGATTTCCTTTAGGTTGACCCTTGTTTCCCATATAAGGGATATAAATCTGCCTTTACACTGATCTCAAACCCAGGTTGGGGCCATAGCAGCAATTGGGCACAAAGCTATTGGGAGCGAGGCATAAATGTAGGTAGAAAGCTACTGAGTCAGTGTCAGGGTGGGCAGGAGCACGCTTGGATGTTTGTGAGATAAGAGAAGCTGCAAAGACCAACTGGAGTTCAAGCACCTTATATTTCAATTCCATAAAATGTTTAAAGGCTTGCAATAACCATTCCAATTTATAGGTCCAGCTCTTTCCCACTTTTCCTCAGGATATGCTCTGAATTCCAATTGGGCAAATCTCACCTTTAAAAAGTCACATTCAACTTCACCTGTGTTGCTTTGCTTGGATTAAGCCTTTGTTCCAGAGGAACTCATTTAATTCTAGTATTTCTTTTAAGGTACCGAGGAATTCTTGTCTGTCTCATTTGACCCCATAGCCATAGAAATTTATCCTTTGTCTGAACTATTACTATATTTTATGCTCACTTGTCAAATTTAACTTCTTCACAGATTGTATACTCCTTGATGTCAGAGCAAAGGTAAACACTTTGTTCTTCAATTTCTCATGATCCCTAGTGAATGGTGGAAACCTAGTAGTCACACAAATTTATTTTTCTGTTGCAAACTTCTACATGGTATTTAAACAACTTTTTCTCTCTAATTAAAATGATAACATTTTGATCCTATAAAACTGCCTTTTACTTAACTTCCAACTCTTCTTTATAAATCTGTAAAGTGGCATGCAAACAGCCTAGCACAGAATCGAACATATACAAATATTCAATAGATGCCCCATCACCTTTGCTGACTCTGGTTCCCTTGGCATATTGTCATGTCAACATGTCATGCTTCCCTTCTTACTCCCTCAAATGCGCATACCCTTATGTCCTTCTCTAAGGTCTTCAGGAGGAAGAGTGACCATACTCAATTTTAGTGGGTCACTGTCTTCTTTCTTTTCTCCTATCACCATAAAACTTCTTTCTGCTAGTCAATATTATTTCCAGCATTTTCTAAACCTATTTTTTCCCCCTTTAACCAATGTGCTGACCTCTTTTCCCATGAAATTGTTCATAATTCATGGGCTGTTTATACAGAATGACAGCACTATAAAATTGTAGTTTTAATAGAAATTATGAATGATAATAATTTGGGCAATTTTGTTTATTTTTTGAGATGTTTGCAAGATCTTTCTGTAACTATTTCATATATTTTATAGAAATGCATGCAAAATCATTTGCTTAGATTTTTTTCCTGAACGCTTCCTAATCATTCTTAATTAATTTTAGATGTAAATAGAATGAGACATCTTTTCTGTTTAAAGAAATATTATTTAACACAAAAGTAGAGCGTGCAACAGCTGGTTGGAAAGAACCTCAAATGAAGAATTATAATATCGTGAACAGAAAGATTTAATTTTGTTTTTTATAAATTTACTTAGGTTTTGGAACTATGTTGCATTTCTTCTAAAAGTTGGTACTTTGAGAAATAGAACACAAGCTTTATTAAGGGTAACTGAATCCTGGAGTCAGATCTTTTGGGGATTCTAGCTCTGCTTTCCTTAACTGGATGACCTTAATCATGTATTTAACTTCCCTGTTTTCTCTCCTGTAGCACAGGTTGGTAGAGCTGCACCTACCTTAGAGATTTTCATGTTCATTAGTGTTTGTAGAAGACAACACATGCTAGCACATAGTTAGTTCTTGCAACTCTGGAGTGAGTGCATTGATTAGGAGAAAACTGCTTTTCTTCACAGTACACCAATGATTTTCCAGGCACCTACCTTGGCCTGACATTCTTTTTAGCTTTGAATTCACACAGCCCTTTCTAACTGCAGAGCTGGAACTTTATTAATTGAACTATTTTGTCAATGTCTGAAGGGTTCCCTATAAAACTGGGGAGAAAAGCGGGGAGGTTTAGCCATTAACAAAATTATGAATTAATTTATGGTGCTTGTTGCCCTAGAGTTTACTTTTTTATATACCTAATGTTGAAAATTGTCATGTGTTTGAATGTGTGTGGCAGCAGTGGTAGTTGGATCTGGCATTAATTCAGTTCATAGACACTACTTCAGGCAGAACATGGTAGCTGGAAGCCATGATGATAAATGACAAGGGATAGTTCCAGCAAGGAGATAGACTCTAATGTGGAACACTTTTTCACTTGTGTACTTATTCATTTATTTATATATCTAATATTTATTGGGTAACTTCTATGTTCTATGCATTGGTCTAGATGCTTGGGATATATGAATTAAAAAACAAAGGTAGAATTTCCTGCCCAAGAAACTTAAGGACTAGAAGAACAAATATATAATAAAATAGTGCAAATATATAATAATACAGATGCAAAATGAAAATGGTAAGAAAAGTATAGGAGGAAGAGTAAAAAGGAGAATCTACCATAGATATGGGTCATGGAAGGTCTCCTTGAGGAAACATTACTTAAGCTAAGTAGGCTATAGGGAGAGGGAATTGGATCTTGTTTCAGGAGTGGAAAGAATGTATGAAAAAGTACAGGGCTTGTTTGAGCATACTGGAAATGAGGACCCTTTAGGCAAGCTAAACATTTTGTCACCCCTTAAAATGAGTATTTAAAAAACTATTTGTTCAATATTTATTTCTGGGGGCGGGGGGGGACAGGGAGAAATTGATTTTTCTATTAAGAAAAATTATATGCAAAACACATTCACTTAGTAATTCACTTCAGCTGGGTCAAAGCAGAGTTGATATTGTGCAATTATTCAGCAAAATGTTCCTCATTTTCTTCTCTTTCTTCAGTTTGCATGAGTTTTGAAGCAGAGAACTTTTTTGGGAGGCATATTAAAAATGCAAAATTTAGATAATAAAATGAATGACTCATCCCTGACAAATAGCATTATGCCACATATTATTTGGCTTTAGAAATTCAGCTTATTGTCAACTTTCAGCTGTTATTCTAAATTTGTTTTGCAGAAATACTTACTCAGTATGGTTGGGGGATGAGGAGAACGTCTTTATTTGCATTTGAGGATGTTGACTCCTTTTCCAGAAGCAACACCAGTGTCAATTTTTCCAGTTAAACAAGGGGCTGGAGACTCATGTAAGCAAATCTCATATTTCTAAAGTGCACCTGTGAGGCGTGGGAGCCACCTGGTCCCACCCCTAAGTAGGTTCATAAATAAGTTAAAGGTGACTGGAGTATCAAGTGCAGGGGAGCAAGAGCATGAGACAATACTGAGAAGATAAAGGGAGTCTAGTTATGAAGTGCCTTGTATGACAGAAGTGGAGCTTGTCTATAAGAAGTGTGAGCCCTGAAGGGTGTTAAGCAGGGAAATGACATGGCAGAATTTTTGGTTTAGCAAGGACTTTCTTGCTGCACTGTGGGCCATGCAAGGCTTCAAGAAGGAAGATTCTTCAGTGCAATGTTGGAATAACTGAGGTAAGAAAGGATAGAGAGTTGATTTGGGGGTTGGTACCCATCAGAATGGTGAGAAGTAGAGTTTGGGGCGGGTCTTGTTAATAAAGCATGATAACTAGAAGCCCCACCCACCAGACTGGAGTTCAAGGTGACTCCAATCCAGGGTCAAAAGCATGAATGGTAAGAATAAAATGAAACCCAAATATGTAGAATGTTAGGGATTATAGTCATCCAGAGATTATAACAGGAACCCTGGTAATAAAAACTGATATCTAAAGTGGAGGACTTAATTTTAAGGAGAAAGGTAGGAGGAAAGGAGGAAAGAGAGGTAAAAGCTGGAGTTTGGTGAGGATGTGGCTACACGGGAGATCTCAGTCTGAGGGCTGTTACTGTCACACTTTTGTATCAACAGCTACTTGGAAAGAATTTGAGAGACTAGGGTGCTAATAGCTGATAATGACATAATGTTTTACATATTCAATTTTTTCCTTCCTCCGCAGAGAAGCCAGAATTGTTAAGTGGAAACCAGATCATTCTTTTGCTTAAAACATTTCCTCTGCTTTTTAGATGAAGAGCAAAATCTATGCTGTGGTTAATTAACACATCCCTATTCCTGCTCCTGGCCACTTTGACCTCACCTTGAGGTATTCTCCCCTACCCCTAGGGTTCAGCCACCAGAGTCTTTCTCAATTTTGTTTTCAAACTTCTGACCATCATTTTGCCTTTTTCAAAGCTTCCAGCATATTGTTTCCTCTGCCTGAGAAATCTCTTCTTCCTCACTTTCTTTTTCACATTTTAGTCTAAATGTTGCTTCTTTGGGACAGCTGGTCTGCTATATACTCTCACAATTACCTCCTTTTCCTTTCATAATTCTTGTAATTGTAATTAAGTAATTATTACAGAAACAAGTTCATGCAGAAATAAGTTCTCTCGTGAATAGATGGCAAATCCCATAAGAGGGAGGGACCATGTCTGCTTATTTAATGTGTTCTATCTTTTACCTAACAGAGTATCTGGCTAGTGGATGTTCTGAATAAATATTTGTTGAATGAATAGTTGAACGTATGGATTCTTTTATACATCCTGTGGTTACACCTTCATCTAGAGCAGTGGTTTTACCAGTAGCAGCACCCAAGTCCTCAGTGACAGAAACAGGCATACGTGCACAGAGATGGGCTTGTTTCACATCCTTCATGTTGCCTCACTGGGGCAGTTACCCACCTTACTTGAGCAGAATGTTATGTTGTTGGGGAAGAGAAAGTAGATAGAAAGGATGGATAGAATGTACTTAAGCTAGTGTGTCAAGGGAGGAGACTGTAAATTGGGAAAACTAAATGATTAAGTTAGAAGCAATGAAATCCCTAAATATAGATATTCATAAGCAGAAAGATGATGTTTGACAGAGAGTTTGCTAACATGAATTTTTTTGAGATGTTAATTGAGATTTTGATATGTTAATTTTTCTCCTTGAATTTTCCCCCTTTTCTGTCCTCCATTCAAGCAGATAACAAGTTCCATACTTCCTTGCCACATGAAAGGTTTTTGGCAGGGGTTCCTGGCTGATTTGCCCACTGAGGATAATAGAATTTGAAGAGAGAGGAAATTGGTATCTCAGTGTGAAGCCAAAAGAGACAGAAGGTTCTCCAAGAAAATAAGAGCTTTTTCCAGGTCCAGGGGAAGGGACAGTTCTGTGGGTCCTTGAACAGAAGTACTTTCAGTTCTTCCCTGGAAGGGTCCAAGGGTATGGCAGGACTTCAAGGGAAAATATCTACAGGGTGAACCACTTGGTTTAGATGCCAAACTTGGTGTCCCTGCCTTGTTAAAGAGTCCTCTTTAATGCATAAAGCCTGGCATAGAGATAAACCACCCTGGTGGCTGCAGCAAAATCTAGCTCTTAACAAATGAATGGATACCTCTAATGATCCTTGCCCTCAGGCTTGGATCTGGAATAAAAAGCCAGTACCTCTGCACAAACCTTGGTGTGGGAAAAAGCCTGGAAATGACTGAGGTTAAATTTCTCACCAACTCAGTGGGACTAGTTACTCAGAATAAAAATTAAATGAATTATAGACAATAATTAAATATGATTTTGCTTAAGGTTCATACCTGCTACATTAAGCAATTGAACAATTATTTAAAAATATATAAGTGATTTTCTCTTCCAATTCTGAGAGTAAAGTTCATTTTTAATTACCAATTTTTATATTTTAAGTTAAACTTGCAAAATATTTCAGAGCTCAGCACTAAACTATCTTCGTTGAACCAACTGATCTCTCATCAGTAGATAACTCTTAACAGAATCCTGACAATACCAAATAAAACCCAATTCTTATACATTTTGATAGTTACATCATGCCAAACATGTCTGTGGGGCTGCCATTTTTATCTGGAAGAAAAAAAAATCTGAGCACCAGTTTACTAATCAAGAGTTGATCTATTATCAGCAAAGATCAAAAAGTGATTATCTCAGTGAAGCACGAAAGTATCCCCTTAAATAGAGTAAGGCAGTCAGATATGATTCCCATTATAGAAGGAACTGTAGGAGCATGCTGACACTATCAACTTGACATTGATGGGGAACTGACTATAAACACCATCAAGTTTGTGTTTGTATGCTGACTACTTACTCATATGGCTTGATAATGAAATAATTTTTTTCTACTTAACCATTTTTACTTATGAATTCTTTTTCTCATTTATTCCAGTTCTTTCTCCAACAAATGTTTATTCAAGATTTATTTTGGGTTAGATATTGAGTTGGGTATTATGGGAGATACAACAGGTTAAATGTTTAAGTTTTCTTCTCTCTTTCTCTCTCTCTTTTTTATTTTTATTTTTATTTTTTTGCCAGTACTGGGGATTGAACCCAAGAGTGTTCTGCACTACCTTATGTCCATAGCCCTTTTTATTTTATTTTGAGACAGGTTCTTGCTAAGTTACGGAGACAGGCATCAAACTTGTGATCTTCTTGCCTCAGTCACCCAATATGCTGGCATTATAGGTATGACCACCAAGCCTGGCTCCTCAAGTTAATTTTTAACTTGAGAAAGTGATAGTACATGTACAAGAATGTGTCGCAAAGCAAGTAGCAAATTTGTGAAAGACAGGGGAGAATGATACGTCTACCTTCCCTTCTTTCCTTTCCTCTTTTCCTTTCACCTTTCTTTTCTTTTTTCTTTCATTTCCTGTCCATCAACACTTGCAAACATAATGCATTAAAATTTTGTAAACAATAGGAAAAAACAGATTGACAATTTCAGCCTCAACTACCAACACTAGGTGTGGACACTGACAGTAGAATTCATGGGGTAGCAAAGAAATGTGAGCTGTTTGGAATTTAGAGGGAGTAATACTTTGCAAGCCAATTAGACATGACTTTCTTCATTTCCTTCTTCTTTTTAGGTAAAAATCCACAGAGAAAAGCTGATATAAAGCAAAATGAAGAAAGCAGGTCAGTGGTGTGTTGATGTCACAGAAGAGTGTCTCTGAATAAAGGTCTGAGGGGGGAGCTGGACTCAGGACCTCATGGTTTTTGGCATATGTGACAGAAAAGAATTCCAGCATGCACCTGTCAGAAGCATAGACAGAGGTTTATTTAGGCAGTAGATATGCATTCAAGGGAGAATGTGGGTGAATTCAAGATATATGCATTTGGGGTAACCAGGGATTCCTGGGTAAATCAGAGAGTTGCATTACCAGTTCACCAGTAGAAATGACAACCCTACTGGTTTTTGCTTTCCTACTGGTCAAGTTGTGGGTATTCTGTGTGTGAGCTTGAAGATAAATCTAAAGAAGGCAATGGCATAGTTGAAGACATAGGAGAGATTCAGAACTGTTTACGAGAAATATATTGTTATATTGTGTTCATGTATGAAAGCGTAATAACAAATACCATCATTGTGTACAACTATAATGCACCAATAGAATGTGGATTCAACAAACAACAACAACAAAAAAAAAATTGGGGGTCTCAGAGGAGCAGAAAGCTTGAGCAGCTAGAAAGAATAGAGGAGGGCATGCTGGTGATTCCAGAAAGCCTAAACTCCACTTCTGTGATCACTGGAAGTAAGACAAAGGGCAGTTTGAAGAAAGAGAATTTTTTTTTTCACATGCCAGCACCTGATAATATTTACCACAGTGATATTTGAAGTGGGATTTTATACTGCTAAACTTGCTGAATTTTGTTGTCCTATGTGAAAATGAAAAGCAATAGGAATAAACAAAAAAAAATCTGTAATTATTATAAAATCCATAATTTTGAATTATTCGATTTGAATATTGTAGAATATGTAAATATAGTTTAAACATAATATTGAATATGAAAAAAATGCTATAATCTGATGTGCTATTATCTATTTTGAATTGAGACTTATAGAACAAGACAATGTAACCTGCAGAAATTTTTCCACATTCTGATGATACAGGGCATTTATTTAGATGTGTTATCTGACAATAATTGAAACATTGGACTGATCCAATAATATTGATCTAAAAATATTTGTATATATTCATTATAATTCAATACCATTGCTATCTGAGGTAAAAAGTAAATATTGACAAGTGGCCATGGAAATGAAAAGTTAAAGGTTAGTTTAGATAAAAATCTCAAACATGTGTTCCTTTTACTGCTAGTGTCCTCCAATTGTATAGACCTCCACAATGATTGTTAGGTGTCCTTTGCCTGTATTTTCTCTATGATTTCTTTGGAGAGGTAGAATTTCTTTTACTTTTCAGGCAGTATGTCCTCTAAAATGCTGCTGGGGAAGTTGTTTGGGTGGCCAACTCTACCATACTGGGGGCAAAGGACAAAAAATAGAATAAGAAGACTTCTGAATCTAAGAGACAAAACTCTGATACAACAACCAATGACATAAAACTACTGGAAAAGGGGGAAGTTTATTAAATACTTTCAGTTTGGGACTAAAATACAATCTTTTATTAAATTGAAAATAGTAATATGAATTGTTAGCTTTTATTTAAAAAGAAAGGAGATTTTTTTCTAACTCAGTAGCTTCATTAGAATGCTGTACCCCCAATTTTCATATACAACAGTAAAATTTCTACTTCTAGATTTACTCTTCATCACTATTTAGTCAGGTGGCTAAGTACATACATATCAAGAGCAGTAGAATGTAGGATGAGATTGAAATATTTCATTGAAGTTAGAAAGCAAAAACCTTTATATTTGTTTTTGTACCAACGTGCCATTTAGATATATATTACTGTCCTGCCTATGTGTAATATATACCAATAAATAAGTAAATAAGATGAGCTATAGGTATTGTTTATTGTATAATTTCAGTCTACATTGGATAATAATTCTGAGGGTTAAAGCACTGCCACTTTATGTGCCATGTCTTTGCACAGACGTAGTAAGAAACTTACCAACAGAAAACATATGTGATGTCCCTAATTTTGACATTTGCATAGATCAAAGCATAGTAGTCCTATATTACCAAAGTTAATTTGCATTGACTGCACGGTCTCCCCAAGATAAAACCCAATTACTTTATCTTATAATTTGGCAAACTGAGTCCCAAACATCTATAAATTGATAATATACTTTGGCTCCAATCCTGACAGACTGGTTTGGGTTATAATTAAAAATTTGTTGGGGCTAGGGTTGTGGCTCAGCGGCAGAGCGCTTGCCTCGCATGTGCGTGGCCCGGGTTCGATCCTCAGCACCACGTAAACGTAAATGTATTGCATTGTGTACAACTAAAGTAAATAAATAAATATTTTTTAAAAATTTGTTCATAAGACTATGTTTTATTTTAAATGTTTCTCCACCAAAGTGATTCCCAAGAACTTAAGTGCTTCAGATTAACTTTGTTGAAGTCCCTATAAAAGCTAAAATCTCTCCTTCTGTGAATCCAATTAGTATCCAAACTCATTTAAGGATAGATGCTTTCTTTGGGGATGGGGTGCAGATGAGGTCCTGGACCCAGATTGACTGCTGGCCTTACTTTTGGTCTTTAGGGGCATGATCTGCTGTGTTCCGCATCTTCCTTTTTCACATTCCTGATGCAGATATTTTATTAACTTTGAACGAATATTTTAATTCCTTTATATATTTTCCCTCTGCTCAATATTAACAACCTTTCCTATTTGGTCTAAGTAGGAAGATGTTTAGACAGAAAGTGTCTAAGAAATTGATATCTATAAATTTATTTCCAGAGTGATACATGGTTCTTAAACAATATTGAGTTGTAATGTTGTCAACATAATTCATCTAGTGAAGATTAATAATTTATATCACAGGTATAATTTTGTTCAGAAGAGGGTCTCTTGGATTGGGTGACAGAGACAAGGAAGAGATAGGTAAGGCACTTGTTTTCTCTTAGTCTGTAAATCTTGAGGAAATTATTTTATCTTTTTATTTTTTTTCTTAAATGGGTGGTTTTAATTTTCTTTCTTAAATGGGTGATTTTAATTTTAACATGAGGCTTCCATTTCTTAAGAAGAAAGAAAGGTTGGGAATATGGTGCAGTGGTTAAGTGCCCCTGAGTTGAATTCCTGGTACACCCCCCCAACACCCTCCAAAAATGAAAGAAATGGGTATTCATCCCATCAGTAGAAAGTGAAAGAACGTTTAGACAGAGCCTGGCAAACTATCCCAGGGGAACAAATCTCACCTTCAGCCTGTTTTGTATGGTCTCTGAGCTAAGCTAAGCATGTTTTTGTTTTGTTTTCCTATTTTAAAGTGTTGTACACACACACACACACACACACACACACACACACACACACACAATAGTAACAGGGGCCATATTTGATCTATTAAACCTAAAATATTTACAATCTGGCCTTTTAAAGAAGAGGCTGGCTGACCCCTGTCTTAAAATAGCTATAATAGAATGACAACTTAAAACATTTTCTTTATGATGGGTACATGAGACTTTGTATTAACTCACTGAAATCTTATAAAAACATTAAGTATTGAGAATTAAGGATTGTCTCCATTTTGGATATGGGAAAACTAAAATGTGAGAAGCTGATATCAGAAGCTTTCTAAATGTCAGAGATATGATTTAAACTGTGTTAATTGGGAATTAGAGCTTGTACTTATAACTGTTATATTGCCTCTGACTCTAATACTAGATCAGTTTGTTTGGGATCAATGTCAATCCTGACACCAGTCTTCAACTAGTTAAAATAGGATAGTGATGTTATTTATAAAACATTGCTCATACACAAGGCAAAATATACAGATTACTTTAAATACGTAAAAGCCACCACTTCCACACTGGCTATACAGTGCAGCAGACACAGCAACTCAACCAGCTGGATGAGAAAGAACTTCTTGTTCTCCAATACCTATGAAGTTGCCTGACTTCTAAAACTACGTATTGATCTGAGTGATGATTCTTTAAGTCACTATCCTTGACCTTCTCATGATTTCATACATTATTGGTCCCTTAGGACACCACTTTCTAGAGATTTGTGCTATGTGCCTATCTGTGCGACATTTGAAATTATTGTAATTGGCCAGGTGTGGTGGCCCACGCCTGGAATCCCAGTGACTCAGGAGGCTAAGACAGGAGGATTACAAGTTCAAAGCCAGCACTCACCAACTTAGTGAGGCTCTCAGCAACTTAGTGTAAACCTGTCTAAAAAAAAAAAAAAAAGACTGGTGATGTGGCTTAGTGATCAAGTGCACCTGGGTTCAATACCTGGTGCCAAAAAACAAAAACAAAAAATTACTTTAACTGGAAACACTCACAAAGCATTCTTTAGTGCTATTGAAAGACTGAATAGATTTAAGGGAAATTCTAAGCCTGCCACCCCTTTGGCAGATTATGGCTTTACGTTAGCCTAAGTCGTATTTCCAGAATAGCCAGTTTACTATTTTTTCTGGTAGTTTTTCTTCTCTAAACTATTGGTCTCTAGGTCCATCAATTCAGTAAGAAGTTTAGGTCTGTCATGACAAGAGCTTCCACTTCTTGCAATTCTTCCTGTTTACATCCTGAGTTTTAGATTTTTTCCATTAAGATTTCTTTATTGATTTGATTTGACTTGCCTTTGGTTTTACAGCTCTCTGTGAAAATCTTTAGCCTGCCATTGTACTCTTTATGCCTTTATAAACTTATCCCCTTTTATAGTTTTATAGTGTTACTTCAAGGACATTTTGGAAAGAGAGGAGACATAAACATATGTAGTAGCTCTAGCATTCTAAAGTAGAATCTATCAAAATTTATGTGGCAAGAAAATGTATTTGGGGATATACTGATAGATTTCCTACAAGCTCATGCTTTATTTTATTTCTTCTCCTATATTTTGGGAGGTTCCTATCAGCTCTGGAATGATACAAATAAAAGAATCCAGGTCTAAGGTGTAGCTCAATGGTAGAGCCCTCACATAGAAAGCCCACCAGGTCTGAAACCCAAGGTTTCATCCACAGCACCACAACAAAAAGAGAGAAGGGAATCTAATAAGCAATGGTCCATGTGTAAAACAGAAAACATTTGGACAGAAGCATTACTTTTCTGACCCAAGAATAGATAGGATGCCATACAGCCAAAAGGGGCACAAAGAGGGATGATACGGACATTAGTGATGTTAGCTTTGTTTGGGCCAGAATCTCCTGTGACTGCTTCCTGGGTGATGCAGGGCCTGGGGTTATATCTGAACATCCTCTAGTCTCTCTTCAAATGAAGGTGTGTGTTTGCCTTGATTGAGTAGCTGTTAGGAGACTTTCTTGTTCCCATCCATGAGGATCATCCATTGACAGCAGTCAGCAAGGTGATTGTTGATCTTGCAGAAAGGTTGGGCCTTTGAGATTTTGTTAGCCCTTAAGTGATCCAGCCAGAGTGAATAACCTTGCTAGCAAGGCCTAGTATATTTTAAACCCCCAAAGTAAATGGTGTGGTTCTGTACACCTAATGGAGAAATGTGACTATCAATCAACAGCAAACAGTTGACACATTTAACTGGACAGTTTAGAGGAGTTTTACACATTTTATAAAGGTTTGTACATGGTTAGGAGAAACAATCAGGGTGGCACAGTACTCCATGGCTAGCAACAATAGGGGTCAAGTGGAGAGAGTAGTTTCCAGAATCTAGAAAGTGTACCATATGAAGAGGGCTGCCTGAGAGAAACTGTGTCTTCCAACAACCAGAGCTCACTCTTCTGAATTTTCTTGAGTGTCCTCCTGCCGGGATGGCAATCAAAACTTATGTTAGTTCATATGTTTATTTTAGAAAAGAGACATCACACAACTACTAAATAAATTCTTCCTCATAAAATCTGACCTTAGAACAGACCTTCTGAATTCTCAGTGGTAAGGGACCAGTTGTTGTTTTTACACTTTCAAGTTGCCGAGAACTGATATCTTTGTAAAATAGAATAAAAACTCATTACTAGAAAAGAAAAAATAGAGAGGCATACAAAAGCTCCTATTAGTTTTTCAATTTTTAATTATTAGATTTATAGAGATAAAATTGCTCTGTCAAAATGTTATAGAACTTCCACATACATTTCATGGTGTTTGGAAAAAAGAAGATAACTGATTGGCACTGTCTGCAGATAGTTCTTTTACTACTACTAACCTAGACTGTACAACAACAGTATGAATTGTGGTTTTGTGGATGAAAAGCAATACACAAAATAAAACAAATCAACAAAATGTCAATGAAGAGCTTTACTAAAGGATAATATTTTTTGGAAACTCTTAAATGACAGACTTGATTTGATACAGTATATATTAGCATTTCCCAGTGTCAGGTGGAACATTGGTCCCTAAGGTGCTCCATGACTTAAGAACTCCAAAATTAATACCTTTGGGAAATAGCCTTAAAGTTCATAGAATGCATTTACATATTAAGGGTTCTTAGCAGTTAAGTGGTAAAGAGAAAAAAATTTAACTTAGCACTTGGGGTTAGGTATGGAGCTCAGTAGCAGAGTGTTTGTCTAGCATGCATGAGACACTGGATGTGATCCCCAGCTCTGCAAAAAAGAAAAGAAAAAAAAATGCACTTCTTAAGCTTCCTTGACTAATCCTCTTTTTAAATGTAATACCTATTAACATCATTTGTAACTTTGGGAAATGCTAGTATATACATACTCCTGCCTAATGAGATAAACTAAATGATTCCTCTTAACAATATGCCTAATTTTGTGTTTCTATGAAATGTTCAGAATTGGACCTGTCATCCAATAAGGCCAATTTTTAAAAATAGCCTTGTTTAAACTTTAAATTTCAGAGTTGTTATTCTGTGCTTTGTAGCTGCTCTATATTAGAGAATAAGGAATTGTGTCAAATAGTCACTGTTAATGAAGCAATTTTCTAATTTTACATATCTTTTGCTTTGCATATTTACCTGTGGTTTGCTGGAAACTTGTGATTTAGGAGAAAACTTAGAATACATTACTAAATACTTGGCTATTGCAGTGCTTCATATGTGTCAAGTTCTAAAAATTTATATCTTCATAAATATCTTCGAACAACAGTATTGTCACATTAATGGAGGAGGATAATTCATTTTGATTTCACTGGGCATGTATCAGCACATGACTTACCTATGCAAAATAAATGTATTCAGTTCAAGTGGGAATTGACGGTGATGCTTTTGGTTCTTCTGAACTTTGTGACTACATTTAAAATGAGATACATAATCAAGAGGGGGAAAATCAGAAACTTTTATGGCCAAATTCTGCTGGCTACTTCTTACTTAATTATCTCAATTTTCTTAAGACAGGGATTTTATTTAAAATCCTTTAATATGTTTCTATCCCAGTCCATTTTGTTCTTCTATAATACAAACACAAAAGACTAGATAATGAATAAAAAAGAGAAATTAATTCCTTACTGTTTTGGAGACTGGCAAGTCCAAGATCAAGGTGTTGGCAGATTTGGTGCCTGGCAGGAGCCCAGTCTCCACCTACCAGATGGCACCCTGAATACTGTATCCCTCTGGGGGGAAGGAAACACTGTTCTTCACATGACAGAAGAGCAGAGGCTCAAAGTGAGAGAACCCACTGCTGAAGGCCCCCTATTAAAGAGTTATGTTCACTCATGAGGGTGGAGGCCTCATGAAATACTCATCTAAATTTTTTATTAAATTGGGGATTGAACTCAAGCATGCTTTACCACTGAGCTATATCCTCAGTACTTCTTATTTTTTTTTTCTTTGAGACAGAGTCTCACTAACTTGTTTAGGGTCTCACTAAGTTGCTGAGGATGGCCTCAAACTTGCAATCCTCCTGACTTAGCCTCTCCAGTCACTGGGCTTATAGGCCTGCACTAACATTGGCTGGCTATACTGCTTACCTAAATTTAAAGGTCCTACCTCCCAATACCACTATGTTGGCAATTAAATTTCAACATGAGTTTTGGAGAGGAGCAATATTCAAACCAGAGCAGTCTGTTTTGCTGCCTGTAGTCTAAAGAAATTTTATTGTTAGTCTCTTTCATTTTGTTTTTGAAATATTAAATTTCTCAATTGCTCAGAAAGGCCATTTAAGAGGGACAACAATCTATCATTTTATCAATACTTATTAAATAAGTAATAGATTTTAATATATCTGGAAATCGGAGGGGAATGACTTTTTTTTTTTCCTATTACTGTAGGAAGAAATACCAAGTTTACTTGCCTACCCAAGCACACAGTATGTGACATATTTAAGGATATACGAATCTTTAGACCAAAGGGGTGCAGTGATATAGGATGGTGGTATCAATTCTTAGACACATGAATTGTTTGATAACATTTTTTTATAGAGAGAAATAATCACTGTCTAAGGGCAGAATGTAATGGTTTAGAAACCTAGTATAACAACCAGCCCTGGTAGACAGGGGAAGAGAGGATGGGTGCAGGGAGGGCAGTGCTTGCTAATTCCTATAGTGTGATACTTCCATCATATCTATTTTCAAGTAGCAAAGATGATGTCACTGAACAGAGAGTTGGAAAAAAATTTCCTTACTATTATATAACATTTTTACCATATAGATGAAACAAACATAAATAAACTTCAAAGCACTATTAAGAGGACAATATAGATATTTAAACAGTAATGTTTTTATTTTTGTTACCTTTGCTTTTCATATAATTTATTTAATCATGTTTGTGTGATTTGTTTTTTTTTACTAGCAACTTTGTTTAATAACCACCTCAAAAAAATTCCTGAAAACTTCACCAGCTCATGTGAGCTAGCACATGGGGTCTCCCACACATGCCTGGGTGAGAATATGAAGTTAAAGTTAGATCTGAAGTTGATTCTTTGATCTGTCACTAAAGGCTATGTGGTCACGTGAAGTTAATGTTTCTTCTTTAAGCCTTAGTTTTCTCAGATGAAAGATAAGGGTAAAAAAATTATATCTTCTTCAAATAGTTGTTGTGAGGATTCAATAAGATGGATAGCCCCCTCCCTGAGAGAGCAAGGTCTCCATGGTTAAAAATTTCATAAGGCCCTGTTAGAACTCTGATCACAAAGCATTTTTTTTTAAACTAAGAGAGAAGTCATTAAGAGGAATATACTCTGCTCTAAATACTGATGTGATTTACATAATTCAAGGGAAGACAGACAGGTTTCTTTAAGACTTTGGACTGTACTATCACTAAGAATGAAAATTTTTCTTTGGGGTATGTGCAGTTTAGTTCCAACAAGCTCATCTCCTGCCTTTACTGTTAAAATGGTGAAGAAGATCCTAATTCTTAGAGAGTTTACACATTCCCTGAAGGTATTATGAGACTTGTAGGCCAGAGTCTCCTCCTTGGTTCCTCCTTCAGGATTTCTGTGGAACACAGTAAGAAATGGTAGAGATTTACCTAGGTTACCTTAGAAAGGGAGGGGACAATTTAGGAGATAGACATAAATCTGAGAATAAAAAACAAGATGAGGAACTGGGAGTCTACTCATGAGGGACTCCCTTGTGATGGATCTTTGAAAACATTTTCAGTGGATTTATACTTTCAAGTTCTCTATATTCTTTGTACTCTACTCATGTGCTGATTAAGTGAATATTACTTGTATGTTACTATAGGTTAGTTGAATGTCTCCCAAATGTGCTTATTGTAAAGGCTTGGCCCCCAAGGTATTACACTGGGAGATACTGTGGACATTCAGGAGATGGGTCCTAGTGGAAGGTCCTTAGGTTATTGGAGGCATCCCCTTAAAGGAAATTGTGTGACACTGGCCCCTTCCTCTTCCTCTTTGATTCCTAGCCATAAGGTGAGCCATTTGCTCTGCCATGCACTTCCCATCATTATCATCTGTCATGCTAACCAAGAGACTCCAAATGATGCATCTGTCTGAACTTGGATGGAAGCTTCCAAATCTGTGAGCTACTACAAGTCAATTTTCTTAGGTATTTCATTAAAGTGGTAGAAAGCTGACAAACACATATGCTTACTATGTCTTATATACTGTGTATAGTACTAAGGATACTATGGTAAACAAAAGGCAGGAGGCCCTCTTTGCACTGAAACTTGTACACTACTGGAAATGGCATATTATCAGTAAGTAGTTAAAGTGACAGAATAATAAGCAAGCATCAATGAGTTCTACAAAGAAAACAAAATACTGTAATAGAGAAACTCAGTTGATTAAAGGAAGAGAAATTAAAAGAGATTTTGCAAGAGTGTAGATTTATTTCTTTTTCTAAGAGCAATGGAAAACATGGAGGAGTTTAAATAGGTAAGGTAAAGACTGATTTTTATATGAAGAATGAATTAGATGGGATGATGTTAGAGGCAGAGACAGTGAGTAGGTAGCAACATGATAATCTGAGAACAAAGTGATGGTGGGTTGTACTAGGATGGTGCTAGTAGGGATGAAGTGGAATGAAGACAGCCTAGCTGTATTTTGCTGGCAGGTTCAAGGAAGCCAGCCATTACATTGGAAACAGGAAGTAGGGATTAGGCTTCAGCTCTTCTGCAAACAACTTGGAACAAACCATAGAGATTTAAATGCAGAGGTAGATCTGAGCTTTACAGGGTTTCATTTGCAATTTGGGAAAGTATCTAGAAAAAATTTTACCTGGTCACATATTTGTGTTAATTTATAAAAATGAGGTAGATGTTTACCACATCTTCTTTCTTCTACTCTAAGTTCTCTTCCATTATACCTCCTCTCTTTGTTGTGTAGCATTGGAGTGGCTATGGGACTTTTGGGGATGTAGGCAAGAGGAAGTTGAATTAGACATGCATTTGATTTGGGTCGATGCCTAGTCCAGGTATAACTAAGTTCTGTGAGCTGTCTCTGTCTTCCAGAATACTCATTACTTCCCATAGTGCCAACATGATCCATATTGAGATAGAACTAGAAGTTATAACATAATATAAATGTGTCCTGTAGTATCCAGCTCTGGAGTGCTGTTGTAGAAGTAAAGTTCGAAAAGGGGTACAAGAAGCTAGTCTGTGGGAAATTCTTACAATTATCAAATTATCAGACACGTACAATTGTTTCAGGGACAGAACTGTCACAGATATTTATTAATAATAAAATGTTCACACTGTAAGAAAAGATTGTTTTGCATTTTTTTTAGCTCAATTCAATAAAACAGTCTTTTAAAAATACAATTCTAATATAATGGGAGGGAAGCAACTAAATGGAAGTCAGAAAACATACTGAGATAAAGAAAAATTGTAGAAATATCAACATTCCAAAAATTCTTTTACTATATTACAACATAAGACAACAACAATCTAATGTCAAGATTATGAAAGCAGAGAAAATAGTCACAACAGTGAAAATACACATGGTACAAAGGACATCTCACTGAAAAGATTATGAAAATCAGGATTCTTCCTCTCAAACAAGAAACCAAAAAAGCAGAAGGAAAATAATAGTAGAGAAAAATCAATGTTTATGATCATAAAGGTCAGGAGCAGCTCTATATTGATAAGTTATTGTATTCTATAAGTACTGCAATCTTTCACTATGGTCTGCTTCATGGTGCAATAATTTTATTCAACACTATTTTAATAATAGAAAATTTAGTTTTTTGAAATTGTTTCCAATTATTTTTACAGAGAATCAAACAGAGCACAAAATAGAAAAAAAATGCTATTCAAGCAGACACTGAAAATAAAATGAATCAAACTATCATGAGACCCCAGATCAACTATTCCAAGACTAAAAGGTTGTATCTATTGTTTTGTTTAAGCTGTTTTTAACAAGACAGTCATTACTTACAATAGAGGAGCTTCCAGATCAGATGTGTATAATGAGAACCTTGAAAGTCCTGAAGACTCCACAGAGCACGAGAAATCTATATTTACTTGGATTACAAGTAAATCAATTACAAATGTCTCTACACTCATGTCTTGAATAACAGATAAGAAAGAGAGTACAATCAGTATTATTTTGAAGAGCTTAACAAAAGTAATTAGGATTAATAAACTTTTAAGTGCAAGACACAAACCTTTCAGTGGTGACAATGAAAACTGGCTCTCTTCAGTTTGCTAAATTTGATCCATTTTTATATTAACAGTTGGGAAAATGTCAAAATGAAAAAAAAGTAATGTGACACAACCCAAATGTTTTAAGAAGAATTAACTGTGATAATGGAAAAGATGCACAAGATGAAATGGTAAACTTAAAAAGACAAAATACTAATCCACTGTTCTAACTTCTAAACTGGATACCCAACACTGATTAATTTGCAACTATTGCACCCTACTGTTTTATCAAAACAAAACAAACAAAAACCCTGATGAAGGATTTTAAAAACAGATTTTGCTCATAACACCTGTGTTTTCAAATTCTGTGACTTCAAATTTGAAAAATGAAACAAGTTTGGAAAAACGGTAAGTGCTGAAGCACATCAGCAATAAGTTGTACAACAGAACAGTTGTTATAAAATGTGAGAACAATGGGGCTGCAAGCACTCCTTAACATCTTCAATAAGTAAGTAGAAGATATGCCAAGCCAGCCTGTTTCCTAAATCTTATCAGAGAAAAAAAAATATTTTTTAAATTTTATTGTCTATTTTCTTTTTGCTTAACACATAATTGTGTATAAATATGAGCTATATTGTGATGTTTTTATATATTATTATGTGATACATTCTTCATATGATAATGGTCACAGCCAGTACCCCCCAAACAAAAGGTAAATTAATAAGAGGAAAGCATAATGGATTTATTTAATCAAAGTTTTATGTGAAACAGAAGGCTTCAGAAATGAAGACCAAAGACTCAGGGAAAGCTGTTTTTTATGCTTAGGTTTGAAAAAGAATGTTCAGCCATGTGGAAATGTGATTGAATGCAAGGAGGAGATCTAATGGTCATGGACTGAGGGGCAGGACCCAGCAAGGCCTGTCTGGCCAGGTTCTTTTTAGTATGTCTGTGCTGCATTCCTTCCTCCTGTATGTGAGTAGGACCCCTCTGGAATGACCATCTTTAAGAAAGAAGGGAGAAGGGAGACAGTATATTTTCTAGGTTATGTGCTTGCTTTGAGGAAGAGGGGGTCTAGTTTCTATAACCCACCTTGGAGAAGAGAAAGTCTGGGTTCTACGACTTGCTTCAGAGGAGAAAAGGGGGCCAAAGGAGGTGAGAGAGAAACTTTGCTTTTAGGCCTCCCATTCTCCTTACTTACAAATACTCAGAATGCCAAAGCACCACACTTTGGGGGATAATTTCTGAGTCCTAATAGTGGCATTTGCCAGACTGTAAAATATGTAGTTTATTGTGATTTCTTATTCTATATACATATTAACTTTCATACCTAATAATGTATCTGTAATTTTGAATTATTTTTTCTTAAACAGGCCCTTCAGATTGCCAAAGACCTAACCCTAGACCCCAGCAAACCTATCCTGCCCTGCTCAAGTACCAAGGACATCGAAGGGATGGGGCAGGGGAAAGTGTCTTTTCCACATAGACCTCTTTGCTGTCTTTGAAGGAGAGGAGAGGCATCCTACCTAGGCCACTCAACCAGGTGCTCCTTCAAATGATTTATGGCTGCCATCTATGCTGAGAACTCTGTTTTGGGAATGAAATTGCCTAGGTTTGTGCCTCCACCCCTTAACAGCTATACAAACCTGAGCAACTCTAAGCTTCATCCTTTTCTTCTGTAAATGAGAATGATAAAATGTTTACCTCATTCAGCTATTTAAGATCAAATATTAGGAGGAGCTGGATATTTATTTAATGAGTGAAAGGTAAACACTAATATTAATACCAGGGTGTGGGATATAGCTAAAATTCAGGAAGTCTGAACATGTAGAGATCCTCAGGAAAGAGGAACCTGTGCCAAACAGAATGTCACGTGAAAGGATAGTACATAGAATCCCTCAATGGAAGTTCATATTCATGGCCTTCCTCATTTTGAACTTAGCCTGAGAAAATTTGCCACACTGTTTGACAAAGCCTTTAGGACTGGGGAATGGTAGAAAGTTCAGGGTGGTAGTAATTATTGCAATTTATAAATTCTCTAAGCCTATTGATTCTTGAGTTCTGTACAAGATAGTTCCAGTCTCCATACAAATTCTTTACTCTGGGTGCTAACATTCCTTTATAGTACAAACCTCTTTGCTCAGAGCAAAACAGCCCCTTTTCTTGGATGGGAAAGAACACTGGCAATCAGCCACCAGTCTAAAGGGTACCCAGGGACCTTTTGAAAAATCTTCTCATGAAGCCCGTGGGCCACTACATCTGTTGTTAATTTTTTTGATACTCACAATCCCCCGGTACTGGTTTTTTTTAGGCACTCAGGGATACAATGGATGTAATAAAACAATTGATAATTTTGATTTGAAGCAATATATGGTTAGGATGCTTTTATAAATGTTGTTGTTGTGTTTTTTATTTCAGTCAAATTTGTAACTCCCCAACATTTCACATTAATATATTTTGATATTAAATCCTGCATTTCTTTTTAATTTTCATATTCCTTTAAAACTGGAAAACACTTTCTATTCTGAATAAAATATTGTTTTTATTAGCATGTCATGTCTGGATCGCGGCGATGTGTTAGAAATTTGCTTTTTGGTACAACTGAGCCTTAAATTTTTCTTT